>JARWIR010000036.1:7445666-7465666 GCA_029959085.1 Nemophila menziesii | reverse complement strand
ATAAATATGAAAGAGAAGTGATATGAGAATATAGCTTAAGTTATTAGCATGTAATCCCCACTAGTTTTGCCGTTCTAAACATGTAAGGGTGAATTATGTAGTATTTCCCTAATCGGTCCCAATATGCTATCGGTAGTTTAAAATAGGATTTACCTGTGTCAATAAGGCTTCCTAAGCAAACTTTTCCTGTAATTGGTAAATAGTCACAAGAACTAAACCATAGTGATTATCTAGTTAGGTTGATTTGTCAGATCTAAACCGAATACTAGACGTTATGTGCTAAACATGCAATTAAACACCGTTGTCAATGGTGACCTAACTACTAGATGGTAATTCTATATGGCGGCCGTCCACAAGAACACAGAATATAAATCCAAACACATAAACAGAGAATAAAAACTATAATTCAATTTAAAACATTAAGTTCCCAAATTAGACAGATGTCAATCAAAACTAGGGTTCATACATATATGCTAAAAACTCAAGCTAAAGAAATTTAGTTCATGAAAGAAAAGAAAGAAATTACAAATTTAAAGGTAGAAGAAGACATTGTTGATGAACAGCTCCTTCCAGACTTCTCTCTTGTGTTGTAAGCTTCCTCTTGGTTTAAGGTTTAACCAAGGATCATTTAAGAGTGTTAAGAGGTTGTATTTATAGGTTAGAGGTTGACCTAATTCGTTTCTTTAGAGATAAGTTAAGTAATGGACTCCTAGCCCAACTCAAATTCGTATGGAAATAAAGATAAACACTGCTGCGTTGTTTTGGTCATAACTTCTTTATTATTGGTCCGATTTTGCTCCACAAGATACCAAAAGAATCGCAACAGAATTATCTACGCCCTTTAGGAGTAATTTACCAAATTCGGCCTCTTTATTAGGTAAAAACGCCTATCTTTGCAGAATCCCAGATTTAGGCAGCTTTTCCTTTTCCATCTTTTTAGCAATTATTTCCTTATCTCCAATTACCATGCAAATCTCCTTCCATAAGTTGTTGTCTTTGACTTGGACTCTAATTAATCTCCATAATTATCTTTAAAGCTTCACACTAAATAAACAATTAAACCCAATATGCTCTAAAAATAATAATTCTACAAATCAAGACCCAAAATAGGAAAGTGCACTAAAATAAGCTAAAATCAACCTATAAACTAATAAATAAGCCTAAAATGATGTCTCATGAGTGTATTTTACTATCACAAATGAGGAGACATCAAGACCCCCAACTCAAAGTTGTATCGTCCCGATACAATAAAAGTAAAGAACAGTAGGGTAGTCAAAATAAACAAGAAGAAGTCGGAGGAGAACAAGAACAAAAATATAATGAATGATCCTAGAGCATAAATATCTAAAAAGTCTCATGTAGTAATGCTCAAGAAATAATGCACAAATATGCCTAACATACATGTAATCAACATTCCATAAATTCAAGTTAAGATTAATTTCGCAATGCCAGAAGGAGAGGATGATAACTTAGTTCAGGTTAATGGCTATAGGTTGTTCATAGGTCCCAAATACAGCATCCAATGGTCCATTTACCTACTACCTAATAGCTCAATTGTTTCTCCATCTAGTAGTTAAAAATCCTAAGGTCTTGGTTATAACTTGGCTTAAGGACGGGTGTGGTATATTTGGATAATGAAAAGTGAGCTTTTGGCTCTCTCCTCACTAGCCATCAACGACACGCCCTAGAGCTTGAGTTTTCACTCGAAGATGTTCTCACTCAACCCAATTTATTGATGCTTTTTAATGTGCATCCCCAATAATCCCAATTAAAACCTTTGATGATATAAAATCCATTTTGCCGGTCCGAATATATATTCTTTTCATATCAATTTTTTCTTTTGTATAGTTATGACTCTCTTTTTGATGTTCGAGATATCACGCTATTTTTTTTATATATATATTCTTTTTTTTTTTTATGCCCTTGTTGGCAAAATTAGCTCGTAGCTTCTTTTTCATTCACTATTACCCCGGCAAAGGGTTACAATAATAACAATTCATCATCAATAAAATCACAAAGATAATTCCCAAATTCCCAAAGTTCCCTAATGATGAAACCCACCACCCCAAACTCAAGCTCTAAAACGAGTGTCTCAGGTTTTGCGATTTGAGTGCGGGTCATATAGATAAGTCCTAAAAACTAGGGTAAGGATTATAATGTGTTTCAATAAAGGCTTTAGAAAGGCTCAGAGGGGCTAAGACGGATAACATAATCAAATAAAAGGGTGAGAAAGTCTAAAGGCTTCAAGTGTTTTATCATGAAAGAACTGCCTTATTCATTTTTCTAACTACCGGATTTCGTTACTTTTTCATTATTAGTTTATAGACAAGTGGGTTTTCAACTAATTTTAAACCTCACGTTCTACACACCAAATAACTATTCCTAAGTTTCAACATACTTCTTAGCATTGCTCATTAACTTTTCTATCCTTTATCTCCTGTTTTCATGCATGCATGCTAAACAAATTTGTTGCATCTTTCAAAAACATACTACCTACTATCATTGACCTAATAAAATCATGCTCACATAGGTACATTCAAAGATATTCTATGCCTAATTCAACCCAAAAATTTTAAATTTTATGAAAAACAAAAAGGAAGATGAGGACAACGAATCCCCACCCCCAACTCAAAAATGAGACGTGTCCCCACGACTCGAAAAAGACTCAAGAATGAAATAAAATTTAAAATAAAACTAACTAAACTACCTAATGCATCCAAGCTATTGAGAAAAATTAGAATGACCTACCTGGTTGGCCATAGAGATCCATCATGTCATCCTCATCTTCTGAAGCGGAGGGATCGGTGTAATCATCTATATCCTTGTACAAGGTCGAATTTTCTACCCTTGTTTCCAATTGCATGATTTCTACCCAAAGGTCTTTGTTATCTTCACGTAATCTTTCAACTTCGTTCTGTAACTGAATAGCCCAAGGAGGAAGATCATAAGCAATTTTAGAGAAAGAGGTAGAAGAACCTTGGTCTTGGATTTTTATCTTGTCTAAAGGCCTCCTTGCTGGTGTGGACATTCTAGCAGTTAATCTCTTCTTTGGGAGTGGTTGTTCAGGTGCCTGTTCTTTTGATTCTTCAGAAACCTCATCAATATTGATGGGTTTTTCAATGGTAGCTCCAGGCAATTTCTTATTCTTCCCAAGGATTGAACACTTTCTCTTGTATTCCATAGCTTCAGATCTGTTAGTCATACTTGATTCACCCACAACTCAAGTTATACCAAGGATGGATTAAAAGTTTAACGACAATTGGTTTAGCTTGATGTTGTTGCTTGGAATTGATGAAAGAGAAAGGTTATTTGATTGATCTTGGAAGAATTCTTTAAAGCTTGTTGAATATGATGGTGTTTTAATGGTGTAGTGTGATGACTTTGATGAAGGATTGTGTTTATGGAAGATTTAGGAGAGGATTTGATGAGTTGTTGTGTTAATTGTGAAGGTTTGCACAAGCTTTAAGATGTTTATATAGGGTTTGGGTCTGAAAAATTCGTGGGTGGAAGGCTAGGGTTAATCTCATAAGGTAAGAGTTTGATTAGGAAAAGAATTCTTTCTTTAAACCGCCTCTTGCGGTGCACCGGACATATCCCGCGGTGTACCGCAGCTTCTGTTGCTCCAAAATTTTTACCTACTGGATAATACCCGAGCTAGCACCCCGTGGTACGGGTTTTTGGGTCGCGGACCAGGGGTGCGGTGCAGGGGGTAGTCCGCAGCATGTCCGTCAAAAAACCCGAGGTACCCAACCCGTGGTACGGGTTTTAGGCGCGCGGTCTAGGGTCCGGTGTACCGCGCCATGCCCCGCGATTTTTTTCGACCTTCTGGATAAAACCCGAGATAGCCAACCCGTGGTACGGGTTTTTGGGGCGCGGTGCATCCCTGCGGACCATGGGGTAGTCCGCGGGGTAGTCCGCGCCAGACTTGAAGTTCCTCCAGATTTTTCCTTTTGACCCCAAACTCGTTTCCTGCACAATAACACACTACCTTTCTCTCCCATTAGCTTGAAAACACAATTAAAAATTTACACTAACTAAAAACTAAACACTACAAAGCAAAAACAACTAATCTAAAAAGCAATTAAAACAAGGGGTGTCTCCCAAGAGCACTTTTGTTTAACGTCTTTGAGTTAGACGTGTACCTCAGGCTAATCGCATTCGACAAGGTAGATTTTCTCTCCTTGCTCAAAGTCCTCACTGTCATAGTATCTCTTCAAACGCTGGCCATTCACCATGAATGTCCGTTGCTCGGCTGGGTTTTCAATCTCAATTGCTCCATGCGGTGTGACTTTGGTGATAATGTAAGGTCCTCCCCAACGGGATTTAAGCTTTCCTGGGTAGTTCGAAAATCGAGAGTTGTATAATAAAACCTTCTGTCCAATCTCAAAATGCTTTGGACGGAGTCTTTTATCATGCCATTGCTTTGTTTTCTCCTTATAGAGACGTGAATTTTCGTAGGCATGATAACGGAGCTCCTCCAATTCGTTCAACTGCATCATCCTTTGCTTCCCGGCCAAGTCTGGGTCTAGATTCAGAGTTTTAATAGCCCAGTAGGCTCGAGCTTCAAGTTCAATCGGTAGATGACACGCTTTACCGTAGACCATTCGATATGGAGATGCCCCAACTGGTGTTTTAAATGCTGTTCTGTATGCCCAGAGAGCATCATCTAGCTTTAAAGACCAGTCTTTTCTTGATTTATTCACGGTCTTCTCAAGAATAGATTTGATTTCCCGGTTGGAAACTTCAGCTTGACCGTTAGTTTGTGGGTGATAACCGGTTGAAGTACGGTGTTTCACTCCAAACTTTTTAAGAAAATGTCTCACGGGAGCATTAAGAAAATGGGTACCTTTATCACTGATGAGAACACGTGGCGTACCATGTCTTGAAAAGATGTTTGATTTTAAGAATTTAATCACTGTTTGAGCATCGTTCTTTGGTGTTGCCACTGCTTCTACCCATTTTGATACATAGTCTACTGCAAGCAAAATATAAACATTTCCATAGGAAGTGATGAAAGGTCCCATGAAATCTATTCCCCATACATCAAAGATTTCAACTTCAAGAATATTATTAAGCGGCATTGCGTCTCTTTTCGATATGTTGCCAGTTTTTTGGCATCTGTGGCATGATTGGACGAAACTGTGACAATCTTTGTGTATGGTTGGCCAATAGAACCCAGATTGAAGAATTTTAGCTGCGGTTCTATCGCCCTTAAAGTGACCTCCGTAAGGTGAACTATGACAACTTTCAATAATTTTCTCCATCTCACCTTCATGTACGCATCTTCTAACCACTTGGTCACTACATATCTTCCAGAGGTACGGTTCATCCCAATAATACTGTTTGGCCTGGTGGTTCAATCTTTGTCTTTGTTGTGGGTGGAAATCTTTGGGAAAGACACCACTCACAATGAGGTTGACTAGATCTGCATACCACGGCACAAAAGCACGTTTAATAGCAAAAAGTTGTTCATCAGGGAATACCTCTTTAACCGATAATGGTTCTTTGTTCGCATCAGATCCTTCGAGCCTTGATAAATGATCAGCAACTTGATTGTCGCATCCTTTTCGGTCTCGAATATCTATGTCGAATTCTTGTAGCAATAGTACCCATCTAATGAGGCGCGGCTTAGCGTCCTTTTTCTCCATGAGGTACCTAATAGCTGAATGGTCCGTGTATACAATAGTTTTCTTTCCAACCAGATAGGGACGAAATTTATCGAAAGCGTAAACCACGGCCAACATCTCTTTCTCCGTTACTGTATAATTCATCTGGGCAGCGTTGAAAGTCTTACTTGCATAATAAATCGTGTGGAAAATCTTGTCTTTCCTCTGTCCCAACACAACACCCATAGCGTGATCACTAGCATCGCACATAAGTTCAAACGGAGCGTTCCAATCAGGAGGTATAACAATAGGTGTAGAGATCAGTTTTTCCTTAATCGTCAAAAACGCTTGAAGACATTCTTCAGTAAAATTAAAAGGAGTATCCTTTTCAAGTAAAGAGCAGAGCGGTTTGGCGATCTTGGAAAAATCTTTAATAAATCGTCGATAAAATCCTGCGTGACCCAAGAAACTTCTCACTCCTTTAACAGAAACCGGAGGTGGTAGTGTTTTGATAACTTCAATTTTAGCACGATCAACCTCCATCCCTGCCTTCGAAACTTTATGTCCCAACACAATTCCCTCTTGAACCATGAAGTGGCATTTTTCCCAATTAAGCACAAGATCTTTTTCTCTACATCTCACAAGGACTTTCTCAAGATTCCTCAAACAATCATCAAAACTGTCTCCAAACACCGAAAAATCATCCATAAAAACCTCCAAATATTTATCAATCATGTCCCAAAATATAGCCATCATGCACCTCTGGAACGTGGCAGGTGCATTGCATAAACCAAACGGCATTCTTCTATAAGCAAAAGTACCAAACGGACATGTAAAAGTTGTTTTGTGTTGATCAAGGGGATCCACACAAATCTGATTATAACCCGAATATCCGTCTAGGAAACAGTAATATTCTCTCCCTGCAAGCTTGTCTAGCATCTGATCAATGAAAGGTAACGGGAAGTGATCTTTCTTTGTTGCTTTGTTCAGCCTCCGGTAGTCCATGCACACGCGCCATCCCACAACTGGTCTTGATGGTATGGCTTCGCCTTGATCATTAAGGGTGGTGGTAAAACCTCCTTTCTTAGGAACACACTGCACTGGACTAACCCAATCACTGCTAGCAATCGGATAGATAATTCCTGCGTCTAACAACTTGATAACTTCCTTCCTCACCACTTCTTTCATAGCTGGCATGAGTCTTCTCTGTCCCTCTATAGATCGCCCACCTTCGTTTTCAAGAATGATTTTGTGTTTGCAAACGGAAGGACTAATTCCCTTGATGTCGGCAATAGTCCATCCAATTGCTTCTTTGTTTGCACGAAGTACTTGAAGTAGCCTCTCCTCTTGAGGACCTGAAAGGTTAGCAGAAATAATAACAGGCAAAGTTTTGTTCGTACCTAGATATGCATAGCGTAAGTGATCTGGAAGTGGTTTTTCTTCGAGAACAGGTGGACATATTATAGATGGTTGTTTCATTGGTTCAATGTCACCTGGCTCTCGAAGTAATTCTCGTACGTTTAATCCTAATGCAGCAACATCTTCAGGGGGAATCTCGAGTTCTGGTGTTTCAGGTGCTAAGGCTTTGTCAAGATCATCATTTAAGTTCTCTTCATTGAAGACTTCTTGCGTAATCTTTTCGATGACATCTACCTTGAAGCACTCGTCTTTCGCTTTAGGATATTTCATAGCCTGAAACACATTAAATCGTATCTGTTCGCCTTGTACTCTCATGATCAACTCACCATTCTCAACATCAATTAGTGTACGCCCCGTGGCTAAGAATGGTCTACCCAAAATGATGGGGACATTCTTATCCGCGTCGTAGTCAAGGATAATAAAATCACAAGGAAAAATAAAAGAGCCCGCGTTAACTAAAACATCTTCAATTTTACCTATTGGTCGTGAGAGGGAGCGATCCGCCATTTGTAGTACCACAGATGTAGGTACTACTTCTCCGATATTAAGCTTCTCGAACAGGGATTTAGGCATGAGATTGATGCTTGCACCTAAATCACATAATGCTTTCCCGGTCCAATTTTCTCCAATGCCGATGGGAATTGTAAAACTTCCGGGATCTTCTAGTTTTGGTGGCAACTCATTTTGACATATAGCACTGCACTCCCTAGGTAATCCAATTGGTTCCCCAGTCTCTATACTTCGCTTGTTGGAGAGAATGTCTTTCATAAATTTCATGTAGCTTGGCATTCTCTTGAGAGCTTCAACAAGGGGTATATTGATTTCTAATTTCTTCAACATGTCAATGAACTTCTTGAATTCCAGGTCATTGTCCTTCTTCCTGACACGTGAAGGGTATGGTGGTGGAGGGCGTGTACTGAGTTCCACTGGTTGTCTTGTCTTATCAGGTGTCTCGGCTTGGACACTTTTTGGTTGAACTACCTCCTTGACTGTATCTTTGATTAATTCTTCCCCCCTTTGTTCTGGAATAGGGATAGGCTCTGGTTCTGGTCTTGGTGGAGGCAGTTGCTTCCCACTTCGCAATTCAACTGCATGGCAAGAATCGTCTCTAGGAGCAATAGTATCACTTGGGAGTTGCCCTTTCGGCCTAGTTTGTAATGTACTCGCCATCTGTGATATAGTATGCTCTAGTTGCTTTATAACCTTCTCCTGAGTTCGAACTCTCTGTTGGCTATAGTTTATTTTCTTCTCAACGTTTTGCATTAATTTAGTCATACTTGAAGTCAAACTCTGGAGTTGTTCTTGTTTTGCCAATTGCATTGATTGTTTAGGTGGATCTTTCTTCGGTTCTTGACAAGTTTTCTTAACAATGGGTGCCTTTTTCTGAATAGGTTGTGGAGGATTATAAGATTGAAGTTGGGGTTGCTGACTAGTTTCTTGTTTTCTGTCCCAACTCTTTTGTTGTGGAGGTTGTTGATAATTAGTGTAGCTTTCTTGATTGTAACTATTCGAGTAATAGTTATCTTGAGGATATTGAACGGAAGCTACTGCTGGATTATTCATACATCCTGCCCACACATGATTTCTTGATCCACAACCAAGACACGAAGGAATTGTGCGTACCATATTTACCTGAGCAATTGTTCGGGCTTGTTCTGTCAGCTCTTCGAGTTGTTTAGCCAATTCCTTAAGCTTTAGAGATTCTGAATTGTTCTCCTTTACTGATTTCTTTGGCCAACTTCTCTCGTTTTCAAGAATTCTTTCCATCCCCAACTCAGCTTCTACAGGATCTAGCAACACAAAACCTGTGTTTCCTACCGAATCTGCTTTCTCTCTTGATTTGTCATTAAGGCCTCCATAAAACAAGGTTAAATAATATTCTGGCGAGGATCTATGATATGGACACCTCGCTTTCTTCTCTGTAAATCGTAACCATGCTTCACCCAAACTCTCTTCCTCTTCTTGTATAAATTGTTCAAGCTCCAACATGTCTTTTAAACGTCTACTAACCGGATAAAAACGGTCTAGGAATCTTGTTTGAAGCTTGTCCCAATCTGGAATAACATGAGGGTATTGGGCATCGTACCAATCGCTTGCACATCCGGTCAAGAAGAACTGGAACATCAAATAATATACTTGCTCCCTAGTAACTCCTCTTACGATATAGGCATCACAGATCTGCATGAATTTCTGAGTATATCGGATCGGATCTTGATGTGCATCTCCGCTGAATAATCCATGAGACGCAAACTGAGTTAACATCCCAGGATCAGGTTTAAATTTAGCGGCTTGGATTTCTGGAGCGCGAATTCCTCGTGGCTCTACTCTAAATTCGATGGGTAGCTCAAGTCTCCTTGGGTTCTCCATTTGTAACTAAATCTGAAAAACAAAAACTAAAAACAAAAAGCGTAAAATAGAACTAACTAAAAATAAAAGCACAAGATATCTGCACAAGGACTAACGATGTAGTCCCCGGCAGCGGCGCCAAAAACTTGGTGGGGCCTAGGGTGTGATAAAATAAGATATAATTAACGTGCAAATAACACCCTAAACGACACGGTTCTGCAAGTATACAGATCGTATGCAAGTTTTAGATAAAGATTCGTTCCGCAGAGACTACAGAGGTTAGGAGAATCTTATGCAAATAGCAAGTGCAAATAATTAAAGTTAGAACAACTAAACGCAAATAAAAGTAAAGACAAATAGATTTTTGTTTGGTTTTCTAATAAACTAAATTAAACTAAGGAATTAAAAGACAGAAAAATAAATATGAAAGAGAAGTGATATGAGAATATAGCTTAAGTTATTAGCATGTAATCCCCACTAGTTTTGCCGTTCTAAACATGTAAGGGTGAATTATGTAGTATTTCCCTAATCGGTCCCAATATGCTATCGGTAGTTTAAAATAGGATTTACCTGTGTCAATAAGGCTTCCTAAGCAAACTTTTCCTGTAATTGGTAAATAGTCACAAGAACTAAACCATAGTGATTATCTAGTTAGGTTGATTTGTCAGATCTAAACCGAATACTAGACGTTATGTGCTAAACATGCAATTAAACACCGTTGTCAATGGTGACCTAACTACTAGATGGTAATTCTATATGGCGGCCGTCCACAAGAACACAGAATATAAATCCAAACACATAAACAGAGAATAAAAACTATAATTCAATTTAAAACATTAAGTTCCCAAATTAGACAGATGTCAATCAAAACTAGGGTTCATACATATATGCTAAAAACTCAAGCTAAAGAAATTTAGTTCATGAAAGAAAAGAAAGAAATTACAAATTTAAAGGTAGAAGAAGACATTGTTGATGAACAGCTCCTTCCAGACTTCTCTCTTGTGTTGTAAGCTTCCTCTTGGTTTAAGGTTTAACCAAGGATCATTTAAGAGTGTTAAGAGGTTGTATTTATAGGTTAGAGGTTGACCTAATTCGTTTCTTTAGAGATAAGTTAAGTAATGGACTCCTAGCCCAACTCAAATTCGTATGGAAATAAAGATAAACACTGCTGCGTTGTTTTGGTCATAACTTCTTTATTATTGGTCCGATTTTGCTCCACAAGATACCAAAAGAATCGCAACAGAATTATCTACGCCCTTTAGGAGTAATTTACCAAATTCGGCCTCTTTATTAGGTAAAAACGCCTATCTTTGCAGAATCCCAGATTTAGGCAGCTTTTCCTTTTCCATCTTTTTAGCAATTATTTCCTTATCTCCAATTACCATGCAAATCTCCTTCCATAAGTTGTTGTCTTTGACTTGGACTCTAATTAATCTCCATAATTATCTTTAAAGCTTCACACTAAATAAACAATTAAACCCAATATGCTCTAAAAATAATAATTCTACAAATCAAGACCCAAAATAGGAAAGTGCACTAAAATAAGCTAAAATCAACCTATAAACTAATAAATAAGCCTAAAATGATGTCTCATGAGTGTATTTTACTATCACAAATGAGGAGACATCAGTACCCCTGTTGATCTCTCAGAAATTTCATAAAACGGGCTTTCTAGAGATCCCCAATGACCAATCCTCGCATGAATTGCTAAGGATCCAATAAGTCCAACATTGATTCCTTCAGATGTGTCAATTGGACAAATACGTCCATAGTGACTAGGATGGATATCTCGGATACGAAAACTAGCATTTCGCCCTGTCAGTCCTCCAGGTCCCAAATAACTCAACTTTCTTCCATGAACTATTTGTGTCAATGGATTAGTTCGATCCAAAACTTGAGATAATGGGTGTAACCCGAAAAAGGATTCATAAGTAGTTGTCAATGGAGTTGAAGCTACCAAATTCTGAGGAGTCGGTATCAATTTATGCCGAATTGCTCCACATATAGTTCCTCGAACCACATTTTCTAAACGAACCAGAGCCAATCCGGAATTGATCTTGTAAAAGATCCGCTACAGAACGAATACGTTTATTTTTCAAATGATTCATATCGTCAAGTATACCCATTCCAAATTTCAGTCCGATCAAATGATCGGCGGCTGTCAATATATCTCGCGGTAACAAAAATGTATTGTTCTGGGGTATATCAATATTTAGTCTTCGGTTCATATTTCGTCGACCAATCCTTCCTAATTCACATCTTTGTTGGAAAAATTTCTTTTGTAATTCCTTACATAAGGATTCAGAAAATACAGGATCCCCACCTACACAAGCAAATTGTTGATAAAACTCCAAAATGGCATTTTCTTTTGACCCAATCTTTTTTCTCTCCTTATCATTCAGAAAAGACAAAAAAATCTCCGGATAACAAACATTCTCTAGAATTTCTCTTAGATTCAAACCCATAGCTGATGATAAAACTAGAATAGATATTTTTTGTTTCCTACTCACACGGGCCCATATCCTTGCTTTTCTATCGATCTCTAATTCTGATCTTCCTCCCCAATCTGATATTATGGTGCCGGTATAGACCGTAATTCCGTTATAGTCCAACTCTGACCGGTAATAAATACCAGGGCTTTGCAATATTTGATTGATCACAATTCTATATATTCCATTTACTATAGAAGCTCCCAGGGAATTCATTAGAGGTATATTTCCAATAAAAATGGTTTGTTCGTTCATATCCCTGCTGGTTTTCCAAATTAATCCCGTAGATACATATAATTCAGAAGAATATGTGAGTGATTGATACACAACATCTCTTTCCTTTATCAATGGTTCTACCAATTGATATGTTTCCACAAATAATTGAAATTTGATTTCTTGATATGTATCTTCAATTTTTGGAAACTTATAAAGTTCTTCCGTCAAACCCTGATCAATGAATCTACAAAATCCTTCAAATTGTATCTGATTAAATCCAGGTATTGTAGACATTCCCTCATTTCCATCCTCGAGCATTTTGAATTTCCCATTTATCAAAAAATCCCATTAGTGGTTCATTCTTCATCAAATTATATAAATGATCTAGCAATGATGGAATTTCTATTTTGTTTACTGAATCACATGAAATTTTACCCAAGTCCATATCTGGAATGGAATGTCTGAAATATGTATGAATGGAGGAATAAAGAGAATTTTCTACTTAAATTGGAATTTGCAACAGATACAAATACAATGGAATTGATAAAATATTCCTAGAAACAGAATTCTGCCACTTAGACTAGACGTATTAAGTTATAGGATTTTGTATAGAACATCAAAACAAAACTGATTCAATTTCTACCATTATTATGATATTCTATATTCCAATCCGATTGAATATCAGAAAAATAAATGGATTCGGCATTTGATCTTTTCAATGAGATAAAGACATAAAAATCAGAAACAATTTATAGAATGGATTTTTTTAGCACTTAACCCCCTTATGTTATGGATTTCATTGTTCAAAAAAAAAAGCATTCGCAAAGAAGAGAGATGTTTTGACCGATTTTTGAGTCGAATACGATTATGAATTGTATAAAATTATATAAGAAGGGTTTATTTAGGAAAGACGGCGGGATATCTAGAATATCTGTCTCCTCTTGTATTGTATTGCCCTTCTATTCAGGGCAGGACGGATGGGTCGTGCTCTATCAAAACAAAATTTATATTTTCTATTCAATGCAGAAGTATGATAATTTCCTGAAAATTATCTTCTCTATATAATTATCTTCTCTATATATAGGCAAGATATAAACATATCTAAATAATAGATATCCGTGTAACAATTTCTGTTTTGGGGTTTACATAGACTAAGAATTGTTGTTATAATTGAAAATGAGAAGGATTTCTTGATTGAAAAAATAAATACAATACTAATTAGTTATGTATCAATTTGTATTTTCTTATGTCATTAGGAAAACACAATTTTAAGATTCAAATCCAAGAATAATTCATGAATTCGTAGTCAGTAGTCAACAGTTAATAGTTCCAATTTTTCATAAATTTTGACTTTTGCGGTGGAAAATCCACATTTTATTTTTATTTTTCATTCAATAGAAAAGTGAGAGAAAGATTTTAACGTTGTGGATTTATTTTGAGATACTATACAATCAATGGAAGGGATGGATTAAATCAAATAACAAGGGGGAAGGATTTCTTATAGGAAAAGGGTTAAGAAAAGTGGGACTCAAGAGGAAAGTACAATAAAAAAAGAAGTTCAGTAATCCAGGAGCATTTTCCATCTATTTTGTATCATTTTGGCGGCATGGCCGAGTGGTAAGGCGGGGGACTGCAAATCCTTTTCCCCAGTTCAAATCCGGGTGTCTCCTCATCAACAAAAGACTCAAAATATATATCTTCTTCTGTTCCATTGATATAACTCGCCAAATTATTCCATAGAAGATCTGTTCATACTTGTTTGATTCTAAGCACCCGGTCTGGGTGGGGTTTTATAAAAAATTGTAAATCCTTGCATCGAGGATTCAAAGAACTATTCTATATAGTAATAATAGTAATAGTGGAGAGGCTACCAAGACTTTAGGATTCCCTTCTACGACTAATGTGTCGTGTCGAATGACCGGATCTTGAACTAGATTGGAGAGCCAAATAGTAAATCGAATTCAATTAATAGTTGTGGAAAGGGGCGAAATTTATATACGATGGACTCGCGAAAATCTCTGAGTACTCGGGCATATTAATTGGATACATAATTTATTTTTTTATAATTTATAAGAAGAAGGGAAAAAGAATTTCTTTTCAACAACTCCTAGTCAAGAATATATTGTCTCCCTATCCCTACTATTTCATAGAGAAAATACGTAAAGGGTAGAGATTAGATCAAATGGGAAATAGGGGTATGTAATAGAGAATGGTTTTCGTTTTTATTTATGAAACTTATTATGAAGATCAACAAAAATAGAATAGGCCTTATGATAGATATGATTAATCCATCTTCCATTAATAACATTCTCTTGAGATTGAGATGTTACTATGTATTGTGCTTGTGTTTAATCTTTCGCAATTAGAAAATCATATAGGAATTTCTTAGAGTATTTTTATTTTGTTTTGCACCTATAGTATTGCCTCGAATTTCTCAATTCAAAAAAAGAAAGTTTTCGCGGGCGAATATCTACTCTTTCAATCTCTATTTCAGTTGTAGGGTTAGCTCGCGACTTCTCATAATAGATAAATTGATTTGCGATTCGTTCCGCCATCCCAAACAATGAATTATTAAGATTCATTTTTTAATCAAATCTTTTGCATTCACAGGTTCCATCGTTCCCATCGCTTCTTATTTAATGGTTAGGTCTGAATTCTACAGTGGAGCTAATGATGAAATTCACTTTGTTCTTGAGTCAATTTTATCAGTCTTTATTGGCTCGGCGCTCTTGGTTTTTGATCTATAAGAAGATTAATTCAATTAGATTATGGATGAATCAGTAGCGATGCTTTATTATACTACCTTTTATGAGATGCCTCAAAGACCTTACATATTGGAATTATATATCATTGATATTATTTTTCTCTCTTTCTCTCATACTTCCATTTATCCATATCTTTTTCTCCATTTTTCTTTCCAATTTGGAATCAGATTCATTTTTTTGTTTATGCAAAAAAAGTTCATTTTCCGTATCGCTAGGAAGTTGCCCTTGTGGACGCTGATTCAGCTGTTTATTAATTTGACTTAGCTGATTCTGGAAAATCTTCATATTCGCTTCAGCTGCGTTCTGACGTTCCAAAGCTTGTGTTTGAAGAGCAATCAAATTTTCAACGGTTTTCTGAAGGGTAACTACTCCTTCTTGTGGATGGGCAGGTAGAGCTTTCTGGTTTAAATTCTCATCGTAGGTATTCTGAGGAGCTTGTCTTTGCACATAATTGTTTTGATTCTGTCCTCCTTGATGATTGTTGTGTGGTCTTGGATTATAGTTGTTGCCTTGAGGACGCGGCTGATACGCGTAAGTAGGATTGGCTGCCCCATTAGGATTTGAGTATTGAAACCCAGGATGGTTTCTATTAGGCTGATATCCATTACCACTTGAATTGAAATTACCTCTATTGGACATAAAATTCACTGATTCTTGGTTATTCGGACAACTTTCCTCATCATGATCATCTACCTTACAAATCGAACACATATACACCTCTTGTGCAGCATGCACAGCTACCTTCTTACCCGAAAATCCTTCTTTCACAGCTAGAGTAAGCTGCTTCAATTGTTGCTCTATGGTATTCTGGATCTTATTCTCAAACGTAGCAAATTTCTCTTCCATGTCAACATTATTTACTCCCTTGACTGGTGTTCTTACTGAGCTCCACCCAACTTCATTCTTGACTGTTCTCTCTAAAATGATCTTGGCATGAGCGGGTTGAACTTGAAGAAAACCTGCTCCACATAGCGTATCCAATTTCTCTCTTGAAATTCCATCAAGGCCTCTATAAAAGATCTTTAACTGTTGTTGTTCTGAAAAGCCATGATTGGGAACTTTACGCAAACACATCTGAAATCTTGTCCAACTCTTACCCACAGTTTCTTCATACTCTTGACGGAAATGTGTCAATTCTAATTCAGCATCTAACCTCATGTTACTTGGGTAATACCTGTCAAAGAACGCAATCTCTAATTGGTCCCAATTAGTAATCTTTGTAGGATCTTGCGTATCATGCCATTCACTTGCTCCATCTATGACAAAGAATTTAAAAGCAGCAAAATACATCTGTTCTCTTGAAACCCCTTGTGTGATATAAGAATCACATATCTGTTTGAATTTCTGTACCGCTCTAAGAGGATCTTCCGATGGTCTTCCGCGAAAATTTCCAAAGTTTTGGAACTGAGCTAGCATACCCGAATCTGGACGGAATCTCGGAACATCTATATCTGGAGCACCCACTCCTATAGCAGGAGCACGGAATGGAACTTCTGGAGGACCATTAGTGAACCACGGATCATGATTCATCACTATCTGGACTGGAGGATTAGGATTCGCTGGTGGAACTGGAGGAATAACACCTGGAGCCAAAGGTTGGCCATTTGCGCCTAGTTGATTATCTTGAAGATTGATCTCTTCCATTCTGTTACTTAACTCTTCTACCTCTAAAGCTTCTCGTTCTCTTCTTCTTCTGTTCGCAAGTCTGATCAATGATTCTGGATTACTAAGGATCGGAGGTGCTGGCTCTAGATCCTTGAATAGCCTTCTTCGCATACACCAAACCTAAAAACCTGAAAAAGCTAACAAACAAAAAGCGTAAAACTGATAAAAATAAAATAAATGCACTTATCACTAAAGGATAAACACCGTGGTCACACGCTACCGTCCCCGGCAGCGGCGCCAAAAACTTGGTGGTCCTTTGTGTGTTCTAAAAATAAATGCAAATGCTAATCGAACCACAACCGCAAGTGTACGGTTGTCCCAAGTAGTATGTATGATAATACAGATTCGTTCCAAGGACGGAAGGTTGATCACAATGTTTAGCAAGTAGTGATTGATGCACTTATGAAAATTAAAGATTATAAAATATTTGTTTGGTTTTGTTGATTAAAGCTAATGAATGAAAGACAAATATTAAAATGCAAGTAGAAGCTAAGACGCAAGTAAAATAAGTGAAAACGCAATATGATATGTAGTACTTGAGAACGCAAGGATCCTCCTAATCTTACTTCCTAACTTATGTTGTTTAAGGGCTAAATCGGTCAATTACAATGGTCGGGATTCTAAATTCCTTATACCCCCGTCAGGGTGGACTATAAGGCAATCCTAAAGTGTCACTAGTCCCGTCAGGGTAAATATGATCCACCGTTGGATGATTAAGTGTTTTACCTCATTGGCCCTAGAATTAACTAAGTTCGTCAGAATCAATAGCTTTTATCCTAGATTGAATAATTAATTCTATACCTAAACCCTCCGTCAGGATGATCCACACGCCACTTATGTGGAATAGCTTAGATACTAATACCTAATCTTAGTTCGCGACTCTAAAATCAGTAAATAATCACAAATTATCGAAAAGAGTAATAAACCCAATCTAATTTAATTTAATATAAACCCAAATTCAACATTCGTTATTTCATAAAATTAAGATTCACCCATTGTTTGTTCTCAAGCACTATTAAAAGCTTAGCTCATATTAAAATTAAAAACTAAATTAAAAGAAATGGAATTCATATTGTTTACAGAATTAAAATATAAAAAGAACCTAATTTCCGGAATTTGAATGACTACGAACGGAGCTATAGACCCACTCCAGCTCTTGTAGCTTCTTCTTCTTCCTTCTGTTGCTTCTCTCTGGTGTTTTAATCTTGTGGAATGTGAATTGTGTGAAAAATAGAAGTCCATACCTCCTTTTATAAGCATAAAATCGTTCTAGGGCTTGGACGAGAAAATAGAATATTAATTAAATGTCCAAGCCCACTTTCTAAGCCCAAAATCCCGTAACTGCTGATACACCTTCACTAAAACGGCTTTTCCCGATGCGTTATGACTCCGATTGACCTCATTCTAGTTGCTAAAGTTCCGTAACTCGATAAGGAATGATTTCTCTTCAAAGGTCAGCGGCTAAATCATCGCTTAAGAACCTCGAAATCAGAAATCTATGGCCTGGAAAGTGGATTTTCAGCTCTAAAAATAATATCTTCGGGATTTGTCTTCAAGTCTTGACTCTAATTCACGATTTTTGACCTTCTCCTCGGATTCCTCTCCTAGCTAACATTTAAAACCTGTAAACTTTACACTAAAAATACCAATATTACGCGCAAAAGTTTAATAAATAAAAAATGCTAGAAATAAAAAGGTAATTCCGGATTATTGAATATTTAGTACAAAAGTCTATCAAATTAATTAAATAAACACCAAAAATGATGTCTCCCAAGGGTCTAAAATAAGAACAATTAGGGAGACATCAGGCTTATTTGAATCATAACCCTAAAAAACCAACGAGTCACACACTAAGCATAGCAATTATATCAAATGGTCAATCAAATTTTTATTCAACCTTATAGAATTAAGAATGAATGAGTTTCTCGTTTTTCTTCGATCACTGGACAGAAGGAAAAGACAAGTCAAAGTTTATTTTCTTATTCATCGTCGATAAATATCCAAATTTTGATACCTAATACCCCATAGATAGTTCGAACTGTATAGGCACAATAATCGATTTTAGCTCGAATAGTTTGTAGGGGAACCCTGCCTTCTCTGATCCATTCGACACGTGCAATTTCTTTTCCGTCGATACGCCCTGCAATTTGCACTTGAATTCTTTTTGTATCTGCTTGTTCAGTTAATTCAATAGCTTTTTTCATTTCTTTTCGAAATGAAACTCTATTCTTTAATTGTCCGGCTATAAATTCGGCAAGAATATTAGGGTTTCCATAAGTTTTTTCAATTCTTGTGATATCAATATTAAGTTTTCGGTTGACCCAATTAAATTCTTTTTGTAAATTCGTCCGACTTTCTATTAATAGATTTGGAAATCCCATAAAGATTATGACCTGGATCAGATCGATTCTTTTTTGAATCTCTATACGTGCAATTCCCTCGACCCCAGATCTTATATTTTTTTGTACATAATTCTTGATACAATATCGTATTTTTTGATCTTCTTGTAGACCCTGAGAATAATTTTTTGGTTGGGCAAACCAAAGGGAATGATGACCTTGGGTTGTACCAAGTCTAAAACCAAGTGGATTTATTTTTTGTCCCATATTCCCTCACTACTATCCATATCATGATACGCCACATCTATATTGATTTTTCCATTTAGGTTTTTTTAACGAATCTACCTTTACATATTCATCATCTAAAGATATATCTTTCATTACAATAGTTATATGACAGGTAGATCTTTTTATCGGATAACTACGCCCTCTAGCTCGAGGTTTTAATTTCTTTCCGGTGCTACCCTCATTGACTTCGGCTTGACTAATTACTAAATTGACTTCGTTGGAACCCATATTGTAACTAGCATTTGCGGCTACTGAATAAACTAATTTAAAAATGGAATAACATGCTCGATAGGGCATGAGTTCTAGTATAATAAGTGTTTCCTCATAAGAACGTCCACGAATTTGATCAATTACTCTTCGTTCTTTGTCAGCAGACATGGATATATGTTGACCTAAAGCATGTACTTCTGTTTTTTTCTTCTTTAGCATAAGGTTTGCCTCCTACTAATGAATCATAAGCATCTAGATAGATTTTTTTAATATTAACTACTTAACGACGAGATCTATTATCGCTTTTGGCATGTCCTCGGAAATTTAAAGTAGGTGCGAATTCTCCCAATTTGTGGTCTACCATACGATCGGTTATATGAACCTGCAAATGCTCCCTCCCATTATGGATAGCAATAGTATGGCCAATCATTGTGGGTATAATGGTAGATGTACGGAACCAAGTTACTATTATTTCTTTTTCTGCTTTTGTGTTAAGCTTTTCAATTTTTTTTAATAAATGATTGGCTACAAAAGGATTTTTTTTGTGAACGTGTCACAGCTTACTCCTATTTTTTTTTTTTTGTAAATAAAGACGAAGAAATAAATTCGATTTTCTCTCCTATTTACTTCGACAACGAAGAATCAAATTATCACTAT
>JARWIR010000036.1:7440666-7443166 GCA_029959085.1 Nemophila menziesii | reverse complement strand
GATTCCTTGCTTACTCTTTTTTCAGTATTTTTTCTATTTTCTAGTATTTTACGTATGATAGCAATTAGGATTAAAGAATCTATATCAAAGAAAGGCCTAACTGTTGGAATAAAGGTATCCCTTTGTTTTTAGTCAAATCGGTGAGTTAAGTGAAGGTGCGGAAAGAGAGGGATTCGAACCCTCGGTAAACAAAAGTCTACATAGCAGTTCCAATGCTACGCCTTCGACCACTCGGCCATCTCTCCTACATAATGATTATGACCCCATAGCGAGTCATTCATATTAGATTTTAGGTTATTGGATAGGTATGACCAATCAATTTGAACTATCAAAATAGAAAAAAATTCAAGTTATTAGGATCTGTAACTTCAGTGAAATCGGAATAGTTCCCCTCGTTGGTATACTACTACAGTAGGATGAAATCGAATCGGGTTCAAATATTTCTTATTGATTCCCGTCAAAAAAGAACAATTTGCATGGAATAGAGGGTTCGTCTTTTTTATTTTATAAATAAAATATGTTTGTTTTTATGTTATTTTGTACTGTAACTGTAAATTCTTTTCTTTGTGGGATCATTTTCCCACGAGAGATAATGAGAAGAATTATAGAATAGAATGGATTGCTACCTATGCCTAGATCGCGGATAAATGGAAATTTTATTGATAAGACCTTTTCAATTGTAGCCAATATCTTATTACGAATAATTCCGACAACTTCAGGAGAAAAAGAGGCATTGTTTCTCTCAGTCTTACGAGAAAGACCCGCGATTCAGAATTTTTTTTAAAGAAATCTACGCTTGTTGAAGGTGAAGTTTTGAAATAGAACAATTCCTTCTGTCGTGTATCCTCGATTAATGCAACCTCAGATGCTATGTTTCAATTGTTGATTCTAGTATTGAGCGCAAGGTTACACCCAGAGGTTTTTTTGTAGTATGGATCAACCCTACTCCACTAGTACCAATAGGCAGCATAAAGGAAGAAGCACTACACCTGGGAATCAACGACAAAAAAAACTTTGTTATAAATTAACCCCTTCCTTATCGGGCTTGGGACTAAAATAAAAGAATGGTTGGGACAACAAGCATCCATCTTGTTCGTACTTTGGATACCCGTATAACCATCGAAGGCTGTTGAAGTGATTAATTCCTGGAAATTAAGAGGCGTTGAAAACAAAGAAATTGCTTGAGTTCTCATTTCTATCTAAGCCCAACACGCTTGATGTTAAGAAAAGATCTCTTGCAGGAAGGTTGGTTAGAGATTTCTTGTAAAAATACTAGCCCGAGTAAGTTAATAATGAGAAGATTTGAATATTTTTTGTATCATTCTCATTATGCACATAAGAGAGGAGCCGTATGAGATGAAAATTTCACGTACGGTTCTGAAACGGAGATTCTTTTAATTGAATGACGACCATAACGAATGTGAGCTCAATCCGAAAGAAATTATGCGGAAGCTTTACAGAATTATTATGAAGCTATGCGACTAGAAATTGATCCCTATGATCGAAGTTATATACTCTATAATATAGGTCTTATCCACACAAATAATGGAGAACACACGAAAGCTTTGGAATATTATTTTCGAGCACTAGAACGAAACCCATTCTTATCACAAGCTTTTAATAATATGGCCGTGGTCTGTCATTACGTGCGACTATATCCACTATAGAAAGAAAAAGAAAGAAAAAAAGAGGTTTTCTACATATGCATCGTCTAAAACAACGATTTTTATCAGCTGTAGCAAAGAAAGAAACTTCATAGAAGTCAAAATATGAAGAAATTGATATGCCTGGCTACTTTTTTCCTATGGATAAGAAATGATCTAATTGATAAAGGAAGCGTCGTAAAGATCAATTAGCGAGGTTTTTGGCCGATACAATAATAACTGCGGACTTATGTCAGTCATGATGCGAGATATACATATCTCATGATGTAAGATAAAAATTAGGAATCAACTTATGTAATAGAGTTGATCCACTAAAGTCTTGAGCAGCGGTGTAGGATCAGATCCCAAAGATAGTAAGTCTTTTATTTCATTTTAAAGAAAGTCGTTTTCAAAGATTCTATAAAAATTTCTATATGAAACCGAGATAGTTACCTTTCAAAAAATTCGAATGATAAAGGAAATTGTTATGTTTCAATCTTCGGAAGGTGGGAAAAAAGATAAAACTAAATAAAACGGATTATTAATGAATCTAAAATTTAGTTTGAAACTCATGTAATTAACCTCATTTTTTGGTTAAGTTAACCCCCCAAAATGGGATAGATCCCTGAGAAATCTCATTCGTTAGATATGATAGATTAAAAAAAAAGGGGGTGGGGAGACCAAAAGAATTGATTACTGAGCCGTATGAGGTAGGAAACTCTCAAGTACGGTTCTAAGGGAAGGACTTGACTTATACACCTATTCCGACCGCGGAGAACAGGCCATTCGGCATGGAGATTCTGAAATCTCGGAGGCTTGGTTCGATCAAGCCGCTGAGTATTAGAAACAAGCTATAG